>BPLQ01015611.1:0-47403 GCA_021605075.1 Caerostris darwini
GTTTAAAAATAAGTCTTCTGAATAAAAAGATTCCGTAAAAAAGAATATTAAGGATAAAAAATCAAATACTGAAATATTAAATTTAAGCTGTCAGATATATGATAATTTTTCAAATTAGAATGCAATTTATAATTTGTTTTCTAATCAACGGTATTTTAGACAGAGTATGCAAGATTTTATATTTATCAATTGCGTTACTTTTTCTAAACCTTGGTCACTATTTTTCAATGTAGCAACCATTTCGGTATATGAAAACTGGTCGAAACCTTGATGTTTTAACATATTTAGAGACAGCCTATACATAAATTTTTGTTCTCAACTTAAATGGGTTACAATCCATTATCTCTGTCGTTAGTTGAGAATAATTTTCAATTCTTGACTAAATTTTTTTTTTCTAAACTTTCTAGATCTATAATGTATATATCTCAGCACCATGTTAACAAACCTCTAGGGAATAGGATATATCTAAACGATTCAGAATCGCATAGCAATGGTAGGTAGGAAATTCTTGAAGCAGTAGACGGTGTTGCACAGGTGTAAAATTTTAAACATTTACGCAGAAGTATTAGGACGACTTATCATATAAACTCGTATCTAACGGTTATGATTTGGCTTATGGAGCTACAAAGTACAATGGACGAACGACATAACGCTTATACGGTATCCCATGAAGCGTAATCTCAGGTATCGCTTGTTGGGACGCATGCACTAGTGGTTATCTGAAAAAGGTTCTTTCAAGAGACCCGTTATGAGATGTGAAAGTCCGGTTATATTATCGTATATAAAGGAAACTGGAAGATATCCTACAGAACATCGCATGTCCCTGTATACAAGATATAGCCCACAATGCCGACAGATCTTACTGAGCGTCACTAGATTCTACATGAAAACGACATGCATCCGTAGTTCAACTTTGTCACTGTTGACCATGCTACATTTGTAAATGTGCAATGATTCATGCGTATCATATTCTTTTTAAGGGGGTGGATTTTCATTTTTGGTATTCACTGTGTACACTACGGCGTCAGGAAGGATTCTCGACTCTGTATTGCTGTGTGATTCTCAGTCGTCTAAGTATACTTTCTAGAACAGTGGCTTTCAAACTTTTGAAAATTTACAAATAATTGTAGGCCCACTGCTTACAAATTTGTGACAAATAAACATCAGCTACTAATTTTTCATAGTATTATATATCTAGCTGGTTCACTGGGTATATATAACTACTATACTACTACTTATAGACGGATGAGTCTGAAGGCTGCAATGGAAATTTTTTTCATTTAAAATCATATTGATGTTAAAGCCCTAATAGCCGACCATCGAAGTTACGTTCGTAATTTCTTGAAAACTTTTTGGTGCATTATTTCTGTTTGGCGACTTTTATGTGAAAAAGAAGAAAAAAAAAAAAAAAAAAAGGTTAGTTGTTTTAATAAAAGCTATCTTTGAACGGGGAAAACTGAAAAGAAAAAAAATTAACTATATTTATTTTGATACCTGGGCGCATATTTTATTATTAATATCATAGAGACATCTGAAATCTTTCAGGACGCGCCAGTGCGTCCTGTCACACCTTTGAGAACCACTGTCCTAGAAATTTGTAATCCTGGTATTGAAATATCCTATATTTGCTATTTTATCATGTAATAACTCATAAAAAATCGTTTCATGGCTAGTTTTTCAGGCAATAAAGCAAAAAAATCTTATGCTTTATGGGGTTTTTTTCCAAGGACATTTAAGACATCTTAAAACTGTGAAGGATACTTTTTATGCGTATTACTTCATCAACCTTCCATTAATTTAACCATCATTACTCAAACTTCACAATTTTGTATATCATTATATATCCGCGCATTGATATTTCACGAGTAACTTTAAAAACTTCATACGTCGTTAAATTCCCAAAGAAGACATCATAGGAATTTTTGCGATTGGTAATGATATTTTAATTAGGGCGATTTTATTTTGTATGAAGTGAACCATTCGAATGAACCTTGTAGAATAATAATTTCCAGATAAAAAAAAATATTAAACGATTACATGTTATGTAATATCTGAACAGAGAGTGGGTCACGACAGCTGTATAATGATTACTTTCGCTATATTATTTTTACTACAACTATCATCATTTAGTTTTTTTTTCTTTTCGATGGATGTAGATATTCTACTTTTTTTTTTTATCGGAATTGCTTTTTAAGATGTCAAATCAAACCTGTTTAATTTACTTGATTACACCAGAGAGTAAAAAAAAAAATTTTAAAAAGGGCAAAACCCGTTTACGTGTTTTGATTTATTATTAAGCTATCAAGTTACATCGCTTATTTATTAAGCGAAATGTGAATTTATAACGAAATGAGATGATTTTTATGCAATGTTTTAAGTGAATGTTATGAAAACTTTCTGTAAAAATAACCGTGATTACGATTCATAGAAGTTTGGAGCAATTTATGAATGTAAAACAATTTATGTTAACATTGCATAACATTCAGTTAAACAAGCATGATTTTTATACAATATTTTAACCGAATGTTATGAATGATATCTAACTAAATTCCCTTCATATTATTAATAGTATTATTTCTCAACTATTAAAATATAGCGATTGACATTTACGCATTTTAAAAATATTAATTGTGTTGAAGAGATTGGGAATTTTTCTAACACAGAGATTACTGTAAAAATAACACTGATTACGATTCATAGACGTTTGAAGCAATTTATGTTATTCAGTTAAACAAGCATGATTTTTTATGCAATGTTTTGATTGAACATTATGAATGATATCTAACTGAATTCCCTTCATGTTATTGGTAGTGTTATATCTCACATATTAAAATATAGCGACTGACATTTACTCATGTTTTAAAAATATTAATTGTAGTGAAAAGATTAGACATTTTTCTACCACACTGGTTACTGTAACTGTACCCGAAAAATAACTGTGATTATGATTCGTAAAAGTTTGAAGCAACACGTAATTGCAAAAAATGTCCCTTAAAAAAATGATAAAAGTACAAACATTATATCTTGTTAAAATTGCAAAGTAATTAACGTATCTTGTTAATTGTTATGCTTCATAACAGGTTTTTTTTTTTAATTTTTAAACAGTGAAAATTTCGGTTATTTTTTCATCTTTTCAATTATGTTTATTTATCTATTTTGCTAAATAATTTATTTCTGGCTACTTTTTGTCGAGTGAGATAAAAATCAGGATTATATTTTGTCCTTGTCAAAACTTGTCACGTTCATAATAAAATTACTATGAGAATTTCAGAGACACGAATTTGGACCTATATTTATTAAGTACAGTGATAATATAGACACTGCATTCACTATGCAATATTTATGTAATAAATTTATATTTCAGTACGAAAATAACAAGCTAATTGACTTGAGTTAAAACAATTATTTTCATTTTTAAACTTCTCATATTTTGTGTGATCCTCTTTCCATACATTTTAGCAAAATATATTTTATAAAATAATCCTTTTTTGGCGTATTCTTTTTTTGCTATCTATAGAGATAATTTTAAAACCTAAAAGCATAAAAATCTGTTTAAAAAAACATACGTTTAAATGTCAAACTTTAAAAATGAGAATGACACTTAAAAGTAGGTACGAGTTTCATATCAGAAGAAATGATAAAGTTTAATTCGTTTATTAGAGATATCATAAAACGAAAACATAATAAAAAGAAAATGCGGTTGCTTTTTTCTCAATATAACATTCTGCATTGAATTATGTGGAATTCTAAAATAGAAATGATTTTATCACTTGTCTGGAATTTTTGTTCGATTCTTTTTTTTTTATCTTTTCATTGCGAAATCTATTTTTTTCGAGTTGTAAATTTTATCACAAAATATTGGAAAAAAAAACGCTATTGTTATTTGAAACTTGCACATTCGTGGAAGTTAAAAACAATTTGTTTGTGGCAATATCTTTAATTATTTATTTTATGCAACCTAAATACATAATTTTATTCGAAATTGTGCTGTAAAAATAAATATTTTTTTAAATATTCATTTTAAATAAATATTATTTATTTAAAATTATTTTATTTCTTTGCAAATGTTATCGCCATGAAATATCGAAAAAGAAAATGCGTTATTGCTGTTTGAAACTTGCGCAATTGTGGAAGTTAAAAAGCAATTCATTTGTGGCAATATCTTCAATTAATTATTTTATGCAATCTAAATACATAATTTTATTTGAAATTCTGGCATAAAAATAAGTATTTTTTAAAAATATCTATTATAAATACATATTTATTTATTCGTTTGCAAATTTCATCATCAATAAAATATTGGAAAAAAAAGTTATTGTTATTTCAAATTTCTAAAATTTGAGACTTGCACAATTGTGGAAGTTAAAAGCAATTTATTTGTTTCAATATCTTCAATTAATTATTTTATGCAATTTAAATACATAATTTTATTTGAAATTGTGCTGTAAAAATAAATATATATTTTTTTAATATTTATTTTAAATAAATATTTATTCATTCGTTTACAAATTTTATCATCATAAAATACTGAATAAAAAACGATATTGTTATTTGAATTGTCTAAAATTTGAAACTTGCACAATCGTGGAAAAAAGCAATTTATTTGTGGCAATATCTTCAATTAATTATTTTATGCAATCTAAATACATAATTTTATTTGAAATTCTGGCATAAAAATAAGTATTTTTTAAAAATATCTATTATAAATACATATTTATTTATTCGTTTGCAAATTTCATCATCAATAAAATATTGGAAAAAAAAGTTATTGTTACTTGAAATTTCTAAAATTTGTGACTTGCACAATTGTGGAAGTTAAAAGCAATTTATTTGTTTCAATATCTTCAATTAATTATTTTATGCAATTTAAATACATAATTTTATTTGAAATTGTGCTGTAAAAATAAATATATATATTTTTAATATTTATTTTAAATAAATATTTATTCATACGTTTACAAATTTTATCATCATAAAATACTGAATAAAAAACGATATTGTTATTTGAATTGTCTAAAATTTGAAACTTGCACAATCGTGGAAAAAAGCAATTTATTTGTAGCAATATCTTGAATTATTTATTTTATGCAATTTAAATACATAATTTTATTCGAAATTGTACTGTAACAATAAGCATTTTTTAAAAATATTTATTTTAAATAGATATTTATTTATTCGTTTGCAAATTTTATAGTCATAAGCTATAGGAAAAAAAAAAAGTTATTGGTCTTTGAAATTTCTAAAATTTGAATCTTGCACAATCGCGGAAGTTAAAAGCAATTTATTTGTGGCAATATCTTCAATTATTTATATTATGCAATCTAAATATATAATTTTTTTCGAAATTGTGCTATAAAAATAAATATTTTTTAAAATATTTATTTTAAATAAATATTTATTTATTCGTTTGCAGATTTTATCATCATTAAATACTGAATAAAAAACGATATTGTTATTTAAAAATTTCTAAAAATTGTATCTTGCACTTTCGTGTTAAGTTAAAAGTAATTTATTTGTAGCAATATCTTGAGTCAATTATTTTATGCAATCGAAATACATCATTTTATTCGAAATTGCATTGTGAAAATAACTTTTTTAAATATTTCTTTTAAATAATTATTTATTTATTCCTTTGCAAATTTCATCATCATAAAAGAAAATAGAAACGTTATGGTTATTTGAAATTTCTAAAATTTAAAACTTGCACAATCGTAGATGTTAAAAGCAATTTATTTGTGGCAATATCTTCAATGAATTATTTTGTGCATTTCGAAATTGTGCTGTAAAAATAAATATATTTTTAAATATTTATTTTATATGAATATTTATTTATTGTTTGCAAATTTTATCATTATAAAATTCTGAAAAAAAATATTGTTATTTGATATTTCTAAAATTTGAATCTTGCACATTCGTGGAAGCTACAAGAAATTTATTTGTGGCAATATCATCAATAAATTATTTTAACTATGCTCTCTAAATGCATAATTTCATTCGAAATTGAGCTGTAAAAATAAATATTTTTTTTAAATATTCATTTTAAATAAATATTAATTAATTAAAATTATTTTATTTCTTTGCAAATTTCATCGTCATGAAATATCGAAAAAGAAAATACGTTATTGTTGTTTGAAACTTGTACAATTGTGGAAATTAAAAAGCAATTTATTTATGGCAATATCTTCAATTAATTATTTTATGCAATCTAAACACATAATTTTATTTGAAATTCTGGCATAAAAATAAGTATTTTTGTTTTAAATATCTATTATAAATACATATTTATTTATTCGTTTGCAAATTTCATCATCAATAAAATGCTGAAAAAAAATGTTATTGTTATTTGAAATTTCTAACATTTGAAACATGCACAATCGTGGAAGATAAAAGCAATTTATTTGTGACAGTATCTTCAATTAATTATTTTATGCAATCTAGGTACATAATTTTATTCGAAATTGTGCTGTAAAAGTAAATATTTATTTATTCGTTTGCAACTTGAAATTTGAATTGTTGTTCAGTTAAAAGCAATTTATTTTAAATAAATATTTATTTATTCGTTTGCAAATTTCATAAACATAAAATATTGAAAAAAAACAAAAACAATATTATTGTTATTTGAAATTTCTAACATTTGCACAATCGTGGAAATTAAAAGCAATTTATTTGTGGCAATATCTTCAATTAATTATTTTATACAGTCTAAACGTAAAATTTTATTCGAAATTGTGCTGTAAAAATAAATATTTTTTTTAAATTTAAAATATCGCAAAATATACATCAATCATATCAAACTTCTATTCTATTAAAAAATCAATATTGCATCATAGAACCTAAAAAGCTAACAAAACACTGTAGCTGCTCGTTATATGTTACGGTAGCATTCAGTTATTCGTAGAAAGTAACCTATTTATTACGGTTTGACAAAAAGTGAAGGTAAACAATCCGTAAGACGAATTTGGCGTGCTGTTAGTGGAAAGAGTTTTGAACTTCGTTGTTTTGGTTTTTTTCTGTTGTTAATTTACCTTGGCCCATTTAATTTGTGAGAAGTGAATACAAATTGCTTTTTTTCCTGTTATGCGAAACGTATCAAACGAAAAGGTGATTCGGCGGTATTTCATGCATTTTTTTTTTCGATTAATTATATCAACAAAATGTATGCTGTTGTTTATTTACACTTAAATAAGCGATTTATTTAAATGCGATATAAGTTTATTTATTCATACACTAAAATGTTGAAAATAGCAAGCTCATAATATTTATGCGGGGGAATATTCCAAACCAAAATCTATTTTATGATACGCAAAACATTTAATATTCTGAAACAAAAGGGGTTTGTTCTTTTAATTTTTTAACTTTAAAAATTGACTGATTGCTCTTTACATTCGTGAAAAAAAAAATTTAGAATAAAAGTTAAATATTTTTTCATAATTAAATATCACCATAGTCGAAGTTATATGAAACAAAAAACAATTTTTGTAGTTGTTGTAACTAATCCTCAGTGTCCGGAAGCACGAGACGATATCTCATAAGTAGTCTACTCATGGATGGAGGAAAGGAGGCAACTTCTGTTGTGTAGCACCCATAGGTAGAAATCTAACTTGGCTCCAAGTCTCTGAAGAAAGAGTGTAGGACTTTTAGAGAACTATCACGCATTTGCGTATGGGAGAAAACCCGGAAAACTCCCATCAAGTAGTCAGACTTACGAGGCAAGAGGCTGAACATCAGAAACGCTATCGAGTCTTCTCTATTTTGAATCAATAGAGAGTTTTTGCATACCGTATTTTGGATGTCCGTTAGCTTTTTCTCCCTAGCGTGCATGCTGATAGGAAATTCCGCATGCGTATCTGTAATAATGTTTCCTATGAGCATGCGCGGTGGGGAGAAAAAGCTAACGGACATCCAAAATACGGTATGCAAAAACTCTCTAATGTCTATAGCAATGCCGCTAGCTGATTGAACCTCAGCCCTAATGCTCACCAGCCACACACGTTACAACAGAGCTACGAATAGGACTAAAAATAATTTTTAAAAAGAAATTTACCTTTAAAAAATATAATTTGTGAACCCCCATCTTGACATTTTCATGATACAAGAAATCTTCTTGCAGTCAGGACAAGAGTAAAGAACCCGGAAAGAATTCCTTTACAAAAATTACTTCGTTAGTATCCATACCAGGCACCTGCATTTATGTTAAGTACACACTGGTTCACCACGTTATTTCTATTCTAAATCTTCGCAAAATGAAATTCACTACTGCTCAAATCAAAATTTCACATCGATTCTACTATCACATTTATTTCAATATATTGGCCATCGCTTCAAAGAGGTTACTATCCTATCTTAGACATCGACATATCACCATCCACAAATAGCAATGTGATTTTAGCAGGCGACTTAAATGCTGCACATTCTGCTTGGATTAATAGGAAAACTCCCAGTACTGTAAATAACTCTTTAAATTCCTCCAAAATCAAAAACACTTAAGCATAATTACTCCTGACACTCCAAGACTTCCAAACAAACATTCACTAACGTCTTCAATGAACTCCACTCCGATCATCGACCCGTTATTATTAAATAATAACTCTTAGTCTTTATAATTCCACTCTCTCAGCACCGTAAACTTTCACCACCAAATGGAATCACTTTAATTACCCCTTAATTACGCAATCCCTTCCTCGTTTTAATATTAATAGCAAAAGCAACGTCAACATTGCTATCTTAAAACTCACTAACATTTTTCACGACACTTACGATTTCTCCTCTAAACCGAAACTCGTATAAACTCCATTGTTGTCGTCAATAGCACTGACACCACTCATACATGTTTTCTTTCACAAGCGGACTGTATCACACTCACACAATAAATAACCACAATGAAAACGTAACAACACTTTATTTACATTACAGTCACAGCCACTCGTAGCCGTGATGTTCTCTCTTGCCTCTCTGGCGTTACACTGAAGACTCACACTTATGCGCTCGCAGGCGCATGCGTACACACTCTATTTTCACCGCTAGGGGTATACTTGCGCGTTGGCGCGAACATACCGCCCGGCGTTGACATGTTCACATTCAACTCTTTAAAATTCAATTTTTCACAAAATTCTCAAATTATTCACTTATACACTGATCAAATACACAATAAAAAAAGTAACAACACTTTATTTACATTACAGTCACAGCCACTCATAGCCGTGATGTTCTCTCTTGCCTCTCTGGCGTTACACTGAAGACTCACACTTATGCGCTCGCAGGCGCATGCGTAGTAACACTCTATTTTCACCGCAGGGGTATGCTTGCGCGTTGGCGCGAACATCCTGCAAAACTTCCGCCAAACATTAAAAATCTTGTTAAACAAAAGAAAAAAAACATAGCGACTCTGGCAGAGAACCAAAGTTCACTTAAAATTACTTTTAAAATTCAATTCAATTACCTATATTCACTCTATTTTCACTGCTAGGGGTATACTTACGCGTTGGCGCGAACATACCGCCCGGCGTTGACATGTTCACATTCAACTCTTTAAGAATTCAAATTTTCACAAAATTCTCAAATTATTCACTTATACACTGATCACACAAGAAATACACAATAAAAAAAGTAACAACACTTTATTTACATTACAGTCACAGCCACTCGTAGCCGTGATGTTCTCTCTTGCCTCTCTGGCGTTACACTGAAGACTCACACTTATGCGCTCGCAGGCGCATGCGTACACACACTCTATTTTCACCGCTAGGGGTATACTTGCGCGTTGGCGCGAACATACCGCCCGGCGTTGACATGTTCACATTCAACTCTTTAAGAATTCAAATTTTCACAAAATTCTCAAATTATTCACTTATACACTGATCACACAAGAAATACACAATAAAAAAAGTAACAACACTTTATTTACATTACAGTCACAGCCACTCGTAGCCGTGATGTTCTCTCTTGCCTCTCTGGCGTTACACTGAAGACTCACACTTATGCGCTCGCAGGCGCATGCGTACACACTCTATTTTCACCGCTAGGGGTAACTTGCGCGTTGGCGCGAACATACCGCCCGGCGTTGACATGTTCACATTCAACTCTTTAAGAATTCAAATTTTCACAAAATTCTCAAATTATTCACTTATACACTGATCACACAAGAAATACACAATAAAAAAAGTAACAACACTTTATTTACATTACAGTCACAGCCACTCGTAGCCGTGATGTTCTCTCTTGCCTCTCTGGCGTTACACTGAAGACTCACACTTATGCGCTCGCAGGCGCATGCGTACACACACTCTATTTTCACCGCTAGGGGTATACTTGCGCGTTGGCGCGAACATCCATTAAAACTTCCGCCAAACATTAAAAATCTTGTTAAACAAAAGAAAAAAAACATAGCGACTCTGGCAGAAAACCAAAGTTCACTTAAAATTACTTTTAAAATTCAATTCAATTACCTGCAAAGCTACTTTATTTATATATTTTTTTGATTTCATCAATATTTTTCAAGTCATGTTAGTAAGTGATCTTTTAATGTATTTTCTGTTCTTTCAAAATGTTGTTTTAATATAAAAATCACTAAAAAATTCTAATTACTTTGTGGCGGTTTTAATGTTGTTAGTATCTTATCAGTTATTCCATCAGTAGCCAGGTTTTTCATTTTTTGTAAAAGTTGACTGGGTTTAAGATCTCCCAAGTCCTGTCAGCAGTCTCTGAAGACGCCTATTTTCGCTTCCTTTAAAAGTATTCGGCAAACGTTCTTTTGCAGCGGTATATTTTGTTCTATTATCATCACTTATAATGTCCCACAAACTTTCAACAAATTTCGGTTCTAATTGCGAAACTAAGTAGTTGAATTTTGTATCCTCGGCTGTTATTCCACAAATTGAAAATTGTGCTTCAACTTGAAAGAACCATATTTCTGGTTTTTCTGCCCAGAAAGGAGGTATTTTGACACTTACCCGCGCTACTTCATCTTTTTTCGCCGATTCATTAGATTCAGTCATTTTGTAAATAATTCACAGTTTGCAAACAATTCACGGGTCACCAAGTATGTGGCGGTTTTGTAAAGGTTGCGTAGTGTTATTAAAATCCAGACGGCAAAATAAAAGACGATAATCAATTTTCAGAATTACAGCATCTTTATTCTACTTCTAACGCCAACTACGTTCTTGTTTTCATTCCAGCGGGAAAATTCCCTTTTTTAACAGTGAAAGTAGAAGTCGTTCAATTTGTATTCCATTTTCCATCAATAGGTGTCGCTACAACTTCGTTTTTAATTAAATAAAACTGAAATTGTAACGTATTTATAACAAAGCATCCCACTGTAATAACAAGGCATAAAATTGTTATAATACTTTTAAAAACTATAACCCTAAATTCAAAGAAGAATACTTAAAATACTAGAAATTACTAATAGACTTTTCTTATTAGTAATTTTTTAGTTATATAAAATACTTATTTCAACTGATGGCACTAACAATTGTTTGGTAAAGAATTATGAATGGAAAATAACAGCACTGCTCTTTTCGCATCTGATATTACTTTTATAATATTTTGTTTCAGGCTTTATTATCGCTTGCGTCTATCGTTTTTATTTTTGACCGTTATTAGATTTCTTAGACTCGCGATTAAATTGGTTTTTAATATGGTTTTATATTAGAATTACAAACTAAATAGAAAAGTTTGCTATCAGTTTATTATTAACGATGTTTAATAACTTATTTCTTTGATATAAAAGATTTAATAAGTTTATATTTTAAAGCTCTCAAAAAATTAATATTTATTAAGTCCTTTATATCAAAGAAATAATTTATTAAACATAAAAAATAATAAACTGCCATTAAACTTCTCCCTTTTATATTATATTATATATATATATATATAATGCTATAAAATATGTAGTTTTAGATACATTTATGTGCCTTTGTCTTGCATATATTTTTTGTAGACTGTACAAATTGTTCAATATTTCAAATATTTCGACTTCATAAAAATATAATTTGACAAAAAGCCTTTAGAGCAACAACTCAAAATGACTATAATGCAATTTTTTTTGTTTTGCTGCTATCAAATAACGAATATTACTTAATATTTCTTCAAACTATTAAAAAATATTGATTTAATAATTAATTAACTAAAACTAATTTAGAAGATTAATCATTTCATTCATGATCCATGATTCTTAAATAATCTAAAATTTACGATAAGAAATTTGAGCGGGAATGAATAATTATCTTTAAATTTTGAAGCATATCGGTAAATTTTAACAAATAATAATTATTTTGCAGAATGATATTTTGAATTCTTTAATATTGAATTAAAAGGATATTTTTCTTATATGAATTATATCGAATCAAATATCTATATTATGACGTGTAATAGTGAAAATTGAATTGGGAAAAGGGGGCAGACAGATATTTAACAGAACAGACATTTCTGTTGTTTAGAGGGTTGCAAAAGTAAAAACATTTTAAAAAAATTTTTATTGCTCACATTTCTCTGATCTCTGTCTCTCTCTCTCTCTCTCTCTACACTACGGTGCGAAAAAAGTAAGACCAATTATTTATTTTTTCAAAAACTCTTTATATATTCTTCCAAATTTATTTCATCGCCTTCAAAGTAATCCCCTCCGGACACAATGCACTTATGCCAACTTTTTTTCCAATCCTCAGTGCATGCTAAAAAGTCATCGGCAGAGATGGCCTTCAAAGTGCGCGGCGATTCCCGTTCAATCTCTTCAATCGACTCAAAACGGTGTCCCCGGAGTGGTCTTTTGAGTTTAGGGAATAGCCAGAAGTCGCACGGTGTGAATACGGTGGTTGTGGAACGATATGGATTTTATCTTTCGCGAAAAAGTCACGAAGAATCAATGCAGTGTGAGCTAGAGCATTCAGTATTTTCGGTACCAATCACGATTTGACGCGTTTGAGGCCCAAAATGGAATTGATCGATCCTTTTGAAATTCCAACATCATCAGCAAGGTCTCTAATTGTAAATCGACGGTTTGCAAGCACCAAATCATTAATTTTTTGGATGTGAGCTTCATCGGTTGAGGTTGAGGGTCGAAAAGAGGGCTCTTCGTCTTCAACGCTTTCACTGCCTTCTTTGAACTGCTTATGCCACTTCTAAACATTTCTTTCCGATATAGGAATGCACACCGAATGCCTTCTGCAACATTCTATACATCTCAGCAAACAAAATTGAATGCAAGTTCTTTGCTCAATTCATTCAGACATTTCAAAAACCACCGGAATCAGTTTTAGCGTCTCACAAAGCCAAGCGTAACTCAAACACTAACGAATATTTTGACGTAGAATTTCACACAGATGTCAAGGACAGTGCCAGCAATCTAAAGAATAAAAGAAAATTGAAATTCCATAAGCCCCGGGAATTTTAAATTGAAAATTGGTCTTACTTTTTGGACACAGTAGTATTAATTGTTTTTTTATAAATGTTGTTCGATAGATAATATAAATGTCAACAATAGATGGCGCAGTCAGAGCTGACGTCGTAGATGACGCAACCGCGCTGAATGAATAACTGTATGCTAGTAAGTAGAAGGAGAAGGAAAAAAAACAATGTATATATATATATGTATATATTGTTTCTCTTTCTTCTTGTACTCAGTTGGCCCCGTAGCATATAGCTGTTTGCATCATCTACGACGTCAGCTGTGACTAATATAATGTTATAAAATATAATTATAGATATATTTATGAGTCTTTTTTGGATGTATTTTTCTGTAGGCTGCACAAATTGTTGTTGTCAAATTTCTTTGGTTTTAGTGATTCTCAAATATTTTATTGTTTTTTTAAAAATTAAAACGGATGATTTATCGTTTCTACATTGCAAATGAAATCTCCATTTTTTCAACCTTGACCTTCCAAAATTTTCCAAGGATACTATGACAATGACTGCTTGCAAAACTCGTTTTGGGGATTCTGCGTAATTTTTTTCCCAATTAATTTGTAGCTTTTTTTTCACATCTATAAAACAAAAATGTCACGACCAAGTTTTTTATTGCGATGCCACAATTTTTTTTAATCTTAATTTTCTTATGTAATTTTGATGCTTTTTTTTAGTCGTCTATCATATGAGAATTCGAAAAAGTTTGATTAATGATCACTTTTATATTAATTCCAGTTTCGTGCAATGATAATTATTATTTTTCTAGCTCATTATTAAAACGAAGGCAGTGATGTTTTAGAGTAAAATATATTCAGAAAGAATATATTCAAAATTTATAATTATTCTTCTTCAAAATTTATTCTTCTTCTTCTTTATTTATTTTGCAAATTTAAAGGGTAAAGAAGAAAAAAATTTGTAGAACAATACTCGCCCTTTAAAAATTTCTTTAAATTCCTCATTTGCATCGACTCAATATGAATTCCCATTTTCATTATCAAGACCTACATTGATATGTCAGATATAGGTCTGGAGTGTCTTGCTGATTAATGCATTGATCTTTCTAACTATTGGACTATCGAACATTAATTTTAATTGCCTGAATGAATAATAAAATCAGAAACATAACTTAATACAAAAATTAAAATAAATAAATTAAAAAAAAACTTACAGAAATTCTAATATGTACATTATTAATAAAATAATTACAATGTAGCATTATATAACATTCACGGGGTGAGATAATGGTTTCTTACGAGATTTTCGTCGAGTTTACTGACAGATAGGGTTCAAATTTCTGAAGGACAGCAAATTGTAAGAAATAAACGACACTCAGTCTCCCAAACATCAAAATATTTTTTTTTTTTTCCCAAGACCTAATGAAAATATAAACAAGTTTCAAAATATTTCCTAAAGCAAAAAGAATGCCTCATACTTGACAAATCACTAATTGCATTGCAATTATATACACAAGAAATGAATTTCATTGACTTAAAATCCATATTGATGGGATGGCGTTGAAATGTGAGTAAAATTTAATGCAACTTTGGCCTAATTCCGAATCATGACGCTAAAAAAATACGTCACACCAACAAAAAATGAATTTTACATGAGTTTTCGTATTTCGGAAAAGACAGGATGACGTCTTCTTCAAATACTATCACGTACTTAGAAACAAATATATGTTTACATAAAAAAATGCATGTAAACAAAACCAGCTGTTAAATATGGAATATTCAAATACGGCTACTAAATATGTAAGAATAAAAGAATATTCTATGACCCTCCAAGTCCTTGAGAGCATCATCAGTTACGGTGACCTTGGAGGCTTCGATGTTAAGAGAAACATTAACATCCCAAGTGGTAAAACGATAAACTTTACAGAGCATGTTACATTTCATTTCGTAGTGTAATTATCCTACAACCAATGTCCTTGAATTTTAATGCAGGATATGCATTTATTCGAAAGGATTAGATTCACTGAATATCTGATTTTATGATAATTTTTTGTTCTTATTATTGTGTAATTTCTATTTCAAATTCTAATTTTAGTAAGACTACAAATTAATGCACAAAAAGTTTTTGTCTGCATTTATTTTTAAATGATAAATTATCAGATTTTATGAAAATTTTGTACTTATTATTGTGTAATTTCAATTTGAAATTTTAAATCGAGTAAAGCTACAAATTAATACACAAAAATTTTTGTCTGCATTTATTTTTAAATGGACAAATTATAATATTTTAAATTATAATTCTCGTCTGCATTTATTATTTTAAAATTTTCTTCTTATTTTTGTGTAATTTCTATTTCAAATTTTAACTTTAGTAAAACTACAAATTAATGCACAAAAATTCTTGTCTGCATTTATTTTTAAATGAATAAATAATAATTCTTGTCCATTTATTTTTAAATGAATAAATTATAATTCTTGTCCATTTATTTTTAAATGAATAAATTATAATTTTTGTCCATTTATTTTTAAATGAATAAATTATAATTCTTGTCCATTTATTTTTAAATGAATAAATTATAATTCTTGTCCATTTATTTTTAAATAATAAATTATGTTTGATTTTATGAAAATGTTGTTATATTATTGTGTAATTTCTATTTCAAATTTTAAATTTAGTAAAGCTGCATATGTTTTTTATAAAACTAAAATTGTGACAGGTTATTAAGTAATATAAGAATTAGGACGAATGAAGCTTCTTATAATGAGAGCCCTACTAAAACAAAACGATTTCTTAAACTTATTGCATTTTGAAATATTGAATGAGATATTTCGATTTTTATTGTAACTGTTACATAATGTAAAGGAATCTTTATGATAAATTATAAAGTATTGTTGCATCTTCAAAAATTCCTTTAACATTTTAGTAAATTTAAAAATTACTGATATGCAATTGACCATTATGTTTATTAACATACAACCCAAACGCATTATTCCATGCTGTTTATAATTTTTTATGGATGATTTCTACGGAATCCTCTAAGACATAACAACTCCCTGGTACTGCAGTCCATATTCGACCAAGGCCATCTGCCTATTGGTAGATATCGAGACAGGATATGTTTTCTTTTTAAGGGGTAGAGTTGTGAGCCCTACGCACAACAGTCATATTAGACATGGATATAAGATGATTCCGAACCACTGTAATCATACATGACACTGCCTGGACTCGAACACGAAACCAGTGGCACCGAGAGATACTCCCTCGGTCACTCATTAGACAGATTTATGTGTTTTTTTCGACAGTTTAAAACTACATAAAATAATTTTGGCAAGTAGTTATTTCAAAAATGTCTTTTGATAAATAAACTTTTCTTTAAAATTATTTTTCGTAAGTAATTGTTGAATATTTAGATATTTCCTTTTCTCACAATACGCATTACAGAATTTCTCACTACATGTTTTTTTAAAAAGAAAAATGACTTGTTGAAATATCCCATAAAACGCATTTCAGTTCTTTTTCCCCAATAACTTGCAGCTATGCAAAATAAGTATAATGAGTACTAATCTCATACTGCGTCATCTAATTGTTTTCATTGACATTTCCTGAAGTTTTTACACCATTATTTTTTATTTCAGAATCGTGCCCCGCTACGTTCTGGAAATCTTGATGAACTGGACCAAAATATCTGCTTGTATGCTACGTTTTGAAGGTCGTAATAAGGACGAGAAACCAAATACAAATGGTCTCAAAGATCATGTAAGCCATTATGAGGATGTGAAAACGAAATGTCTCTGAAACTTGTACAATTAAACAAATGTGGAGAAAAGAGCAGGACTCTTAAGCATGCAACAAAGAGAGAACGTATTAGATCTCTTTATTTTGTTTTTCTTACTGCATATCAATTTTTTAACACGAGTTCTTCCTTGTATATACGTGCACTTTGTGTCCAAAGTGAATTATTTATCTTCGGTACGAACAATATAACTACGCTCTTTGAAAATAAATAAAACTACTTAAAAAATTTCAATTTGCATTTTATTCCATAAGTTTATTTCGTATTGCTTTATGAACAAGGAAAATATCTTAAAAGTAATTGTTATGTAGACAATTAAGTTGCATTATATGACACTTTGCTTTAAATGACAATATACCAGAATATCAAGTTTTATCTTCCTTCTGTTCTAGAATGGAATTTTTTTTATATGCTTCATTCATTATTCTCAAAAGTGAGTACACGAGAATGTGAATGTGAAGCTAATGTGAAGAATGTGAAGAGAGCTAAGCGAGAATGTCCATTTGGAAAATATTTTTAGAAAATTATTTCATTTTGAAATTAATTCATTTGGAAATTATTTCATTAAAATTATTTTGTATTGGTTTATTAAAAAGGAAAATATTTTAAGAATAATTGTTATATAGACAATTAAGTTGAATTATGTGACATTTTCTTTTAAATGACAGCATATCTGAATCACACGTTTTATCTACCTTCTGCTCTTGAATGGAATTTTTTTTTATATGACTAGTTCATTATTCTTGGAAGTGAGCTAAACGAGAATGTGAATGTGAAACTAATGTGAAGTGAGTTAAGCGAGAATGTTCTTTCGGAAAATATTTTTTAGGAAATCATTTCATTTGGAAATTATTTTATGATTTTATTTTGAATTGGTTTATTAAGAAGAAAATATCTTAACAGTAATTGTTGCATAAACAATTAAGTTACATTAAGTAACAATTTGCTTTAACTGACAACATACCAGAACCTCATGTTTTATCTTCCTTCTGTTCTAGAATGGAATTTTTTTTATAACTTTCATTCATTATTCTCACAAAAGTGAGCTAAACGAGAATGAGAATGTGAAGTGAGCCCAACGAGAATGCCCATTTGGAAATATTTTTAGGAAATTACTCCATTTAGAAATTATTTCATGAATTTATTTTTTATTGGTTTATTAAGAAGGAAAATATTTTAACAGTAATTGTTGTATAGACAATTAAGTTACATTATGTTGCATGGCTGCATTAAACAAGAATGTGAATGTGAAACTAATGTGAAGAATGTGAAGTGAGCTAAACGAGAATGTGAAGTGAACTAAGCGAGAATGTGAATGTGAAGCTATTGTGAAGTGAGCTGAAAAAAGAGAATGGGCATTTGGAAAATATTGTTAGTCTATAGAATCAAGTCTGCCATTTATACAAAACTTTCTTTACTTTGCCAACAGAAGCACGGGGAAGACAACGTATACTAATTGATAAGTATACTTACGTATACTAATTGATTCTCTAGAATCATCTCTTGATATTGTGGTGTTTTTTTTGTTGTTTATGGAAGTTGATGAGCTTTTTGAATCCATTTAGTACTTTTAGACTTATTTGGGCAGTTTGAAACTTCCTAATCCACATATTAATGCATTAAAAGATATAGAGCGCAGTTCTCGTATTGCAATACTACAATTCTCAGCTGACCTCTAATTTCAGCACCTTCAGGCTTAAGAAATTGAAAAATCGCAAGGCATTATTATTTGAATCATATTACCAGTGAAGTGGATATGTCTACTTTGTAAAAGAACAAAGAAAAATAAACAAATTAAGATCAATCCTCAGTATTATAATCACAAGAGTACCTCAATATAGTATGAGAGTATGGAAGCTATGAGGCCAACCTAAAGAAACGCATTTCTTTTTTATATTTCCCATCGATTATGATTTCTATACTGCAATATTGCAATCAGATTTTCACAGTAATGCTGCAATCAGATTTACACTGTAATATGCAATCAGATTTACATTGTAATACTGCAATCAGATTTACACCGAATATACAACGAAATTGATTTCTATATGAGTTGTATTATTCATTTAAGTTGCAAGAATAAGTGAGTAATTCGCTAACATAATTGAATTTTTTTAGAAATTTTAAAATTAAAAAATGATAATGATATCAAGGAAAAAAAAAAATGTTTAAATAATAATTGTGTGTGCACCTTGGATTAATTTTTATAATTAGTTACTATGTATTGTATGTATTTATTAATAAAAATTTAATTTTTTCTATCAGTTTAGTTTCTTTATTTCTCTTGATTACAGAGTTATTATCTTAACATGGAATATTTTCTAGATCAGGAATCAATTTTGTAATTTTATGTAAAATGACTTCGCGAGGACATAAACAGATTGATTAGGTTTAACAAAATACTCTCTGTGTCTTCATTTATGAATCGTAACAGCATTTTTTAAACGGTGAAATATAATTTCTGACTTAACAATATAATGGAAATTGGAACAAAAGATAATAATAACAATAGAAAAGGTAATTTTTTAACATTTACAAATATATTTTTCTAAACAAAATAGATATTTTGCGAAGGCATAAACAAAGACAAAATTATTTAATTTGCAACCGCTGATAACCAGAATCATATATGAAATCAAAATTTTAATAATTTCCTTTAGACAATAAATCTCTAAACACACTAATTTAAACGATTTAAATTTATTTAGATATTCCAAAAATTACTTTTAAATATTTTCGCTAATTTACTTTAAGTTCAAATTTTATTATAACACGTATCATTTAATAAGAAGATTTTTCTCTAAATATGCTATTGTTAATTAAGAAAAATGACACATTTAAATTACATTTGATAAATAGTTACAAATAGGAATAAAACCATTATTTCTTTAATAAATAAAGATTCAATGTTTTATTTTTTTTCACTTCTAAGATTTTAATGTATGTTTTCTTATTATATATGTTGTCATTTATAAAAAAAAATATTTTATAGAAGAAATTCCATCAGATATTCATAGAAATATTATATTTAGAAAATTTCTTTATTATTAAAGATTCAGTTTCAATAATCCCCTGCTTATTTCACGAAATAACAGAAAAAAATTACAAAATACAGAAATACGTTGGAAGCTAGGTTTAAGCAACCTAAAAATTGGCATGTACATTAAGATTGTTTCTAGGTTGGAAGCAACCGGATGACACTTGATGTTAATACGGTTTTAAATATTATTTCAGTATTAATTTTAGTTTATTTTAGATTTAAGTTTATATCTACCAATAAATAAGATAAGCTTATTAATTTAATAAAATTTTGATGGAGGATTGACTTTAAATTTTTTTATGTTACTTGCTTTTCAGGTTTTATAAATTTAAATACATTTTGATGGAGTTTAGTTTCGGAAAAACATATTCGGTTAAATTTATAAATTGAAAACAGCTAACTATGCAAGAAACTTGCACAAAATTTTGTTTTAAATTTAAAAAGAAAAAAAACTATTAATTAATAAAATTTGTTTGAATAGCACTCAATTAAAAACTAATTTAAATCTAACCAGTCTTACGTGCTGCCATCTAACGACGCTATTTTAAATTAAAAAAGGAACGAAATAAATTACTACGAATTTGCATTGTTTCATTAAATCTCATGCTATATTATTTTAACTAGATAAATTTTTACATGATACTTTTAAAGATAGTGACTGATAAAGACTGAAAAATTAAAGATACAATATTACAATATTTATAATTTTAATTATAATTTTAATTACAACATAATTAATAAAAAATTATAAAATAAATAAAATATCAATTTTTAAATTATAAGTAAGACTTTCTTTTATTATTAAGAATAATTATCAACTACAAACAACAATTACATCCTTATTGGTAAAATATATTCTGTTAAATTATTAAAATTCAATTCATATAATAAAATGAAGGAAATAAATTTACGGAAGTTAGGATGTTTTGATTTGTTTCTTTGATAAAAATTTTGCAATTATTATTAAGACTAACAGAGCATAATGTGATTATTTTAATAGTATATTTGCATTTTATAAATAAACTTATAATTTATGAAATTGTCTTTTCTTCATTGAATATCCTTACTAGCATTGGAAATGAAATATAGATTGCATTTATTATTGGCTCACTGGACTCTTGTTTCGTACTTATGATTACATTGCACAACACTTTTAGGCCACGAGTAATAAATTAAATATATGTATATAGATACATTATACATTTATATATATATATATATATAATTATTTTTTACCTTTACTCTACCTCATGAGAAGTTTAAAAAATTTAAGCAATGAAATTAGTTATAAAATTTTTTAGATATTATTCTTGAAAAGGTAAAATTTTTTAATAAATTTTAGTCATCCAGATTTTGGCAATATTTTAGTCTGGTTAGTGCCATAATATAATATTTTTATACAAATGAAGATAAATAAGTAATATAAACAATTGTAGTTTATATTATTTATTTATCTCATCTGTGCTGAATTATCAATTTATTAAAATTGACCCTATGCCTAAAAAAGTTTACAAAGTATATTCGCTGTTGGCAATGTGATCATTTAAAAAGTTGAACATTAGAAACATGATTTCAGGAAAATGTTTCGTACTTCACAGTTTTTCAATCTTAATATGAGGATTTATTAAAACTTTTAATTTTATTTCATGAAGTAATTGCCATTTAAATATTACTACTACTAATAATAATAATAATTCGATAGTTGCTTTTAATAATTTTTTTTGTCAATAGATAGCAGCAGCAGTATTATTTTTATCTCGGATGGGTGGTCCAAAATGGCTAGTTGAAACTAGAACGAAATTAGATTGAAACTAGATTACGAATTTGACTTATTTTTCCAGAATAAGTCAAATTTGATTTTTAAAATATTTGTTTTGAAATGGTGTACCAATTAATGTAAATAAATTTAATTAAATTTACATTTTAAATATTTTTTTTTTTAAATTTCTCAAGAATATTCTAACTTTTCAACATAAATAGTTTCGAGTAAAAAAAAAAAAAAAAATTCAAGGATTCAAGTAAAGAAAATAAATGCAGATCATAGAGATAAAAAAAAATTCCAAATTTCTTAGCTGCCAAACAACTCTTCCTTAGTGGCTAATTTTTTTTATGGTAATAATATTAACATCTGATTTTTCAAAAAAAAAATTTAAATTCTTAAAATTTTAATTTTTTTTATTTCAAATGTTTTGAAAGGGAAATATAAATCAATTACTATTGGACAGTTTATAACAATGAAATTGTATGCATACATGTCTTATGCTATTATGGATCTAAACAGTTACATAAGAAAATGAACAGTAGGTGAATTTTTTTCTATCACACGTAAATAAGACCGAAAATGGGAAAAACATGACTCATCATAATTTTAGGATTGTTCCGCTAACAAGGACTGTTCTACAAAACTGTAAAAGCCATAAAATTCGAGCTCATGCTGTATTAATGGCAATTTCGCTTTTATAACATTAAATAATTATTTATTATAGAATTAATATCAAAATATTAACTCCGAAATGTTTGATAAACTTACGTTTGTTCTGACATTTTACAATTTCTCAAATGCTTACTTATAGTACTATTGTTTAATACTAACGATCTGATATAAATAAATACGTACTTCGTTGTGTATTTTATTTAGACGAGGATGTATACATTATTGAATGTACACACTACAAACTACACAATAAGCAATGTTGCTTCAAAATTGTACAATTTGTTATTGGTAGTCCTTAGGAATTGTGCTATCAAATTTAAAATATAACAGATGTGCTTATTATTTAAGTTTCTATTGAGAAATCACTCCTTTTTAATACAGTAGAAAGTCTTTAAGCCCAAGCTCGATAAGTCGAAAACTTTCTCAACTCGAAAAATTTTTTTGTTCCCTTCCCTTCAAACCCCTAAACCTCCATTATTCGAAATTTCAACCCTCTATAAGTCGAAATAATGAGTCAATCCCCACAAGCCATTTTGGTATATATTTTCCCTCCGTAAGTCGAAAAAAAAATTGGATCTCTGTATCTCGAACATTAGCAATGTTTGATTTTACAACCTTTACAACTCGATCATTTCAAACTAATTACCTCTATAGCTCGAAGAAAAATAAGTTACTGACTTTAAGGATTTGCCGACAATGCACGTCATTGTTTCTTAGAAAACAATGTATGAGTATACAGTAAATAGAATAACCAATTCTATGAAATAGCAACTCGGAAGAAAAAGAATTTTCTGCTCTTTATAGCTTAGATAAGGCTATAGATGGAGAACGATCAAATTGTCTAATGCAAAATAATAATAATAATAATAAATAAATAAGAAAAAATAAATAAAAAAAATAATAATAAATAAAAAAATAAATAATAAATAAATAAATAACAAATAATAACTAACATTTTTAATACACAATATTTTTAATTTTAAGGTTGTTTCGGAATTATTTTGATTTTTTATTGGAGAACATAATATAACTTTTAAGTTGCAAATAAACATGTTTATTACCTCTGTAACTTGAATTTCTATTTATTTTACCTCTCTAACTCAAAATAAGTCAGAAAAAATCTAAACCTCTAAAAGTCGAATATTTCCTTATAAAATCTGCGTAAGTTGAAATACTCCATAAGTCGAAAACTGTATAACTCGAATTATTTGGCGTCTCCCTTGAATCGAACTCGAATTATTTGGCGTCTCCCTATGTATTCTATTTAGACGATGATGTATATATTATTGATTGTACACACTACAAACTACTCAATAAGCAATGTTGCTTCAACTTACTGTAGTTCAATGTAGTACAATGTGTACAATGTAGTTCAACTTACAGAGGTTCTACTGTATTAATTAAAATTTATCGTAATAACAAATTCAGAAATATTTGAGGTAAATATGTGAAATATCTGTCATTTGGACGACGCTTAAGAATTAAACAAAGCAACATCTAATTCTCTCCATGATTCCTGCGCAGAATACATAACGTCTCACAATCGCATCTCGGCGCACATTATTGAGTCTTGACAAATCTCATATCAAAACAAATACATCATGCGCGATGGATTTGCTCGGCATTTATCGTGTTGCCTCATGGATAAATAGTTCACGTGCACAGTAAAAAAAAAAAAAAAAAAAAAGTTTAAGTGGAAGTCAGCGCCCGATAATGTAAACATCCTATCTGTGTAAGGTGAGCTGGCTGGAAGGATAAAGAAATGTAACATGAGCAGTGTGCGTTTGGTTTTGGAATAAAACACGCGTTGTGTTTTTACAGTCCACTAGTGCTATGTGTTTTTATTCCTAGACCATACAGATCGAATACGGAGATTTACTGATTAGTCTTGATATTGACAATGAGAACATATAAGAGAGAACAAAGTGAAGGACTGTCCTCATTAAAAATTATAATTTTGCCTCGGTTGACGGTTGACATATTCTTTTGGCTTTATTTAGCACCTGGTCACTCCATCTCCGATATGATGAGGTAAACACTGTTGAAACAATGAACATTGCCCAGAATATATTTACAACCATAAGAAAATTAATTCACAATCATAAATAAAATATAAAAAAATAAATTAAAATTAAATTAAAATTTTACTGTTGTGTTTTAAGTCATAATTTAAACGTAATAATCCATAATTTGCACGTCAATGTCCTGGATTGCAGCATTTTCATGATTAATAAGCGTGTTATAAAATTTAATGGAGATGTTTTTAAGAAAATCTTTTAATCTTAATAGCTTTATAGATATCAGAATGTAATTTGGCAGATAGTAATATTTTGTAAAGTTTCAAGCGTTTTTAAATTAGATTTAGCTGCATAGAACCAAACTGGGCAAGCGTAAGAGAGAATTGGGCGAAGCATAGCAGTATGAAGAAGAATTTATGTTTATAAGTGGATAGTTCCGAAGACAATTCGGAATTTAGTTTTGGTGCGCAGAAAATGTTGTTTCCAAGTTAAATGCTGATCCAGAATAACTTCTAAATATTTAGTTTGTCTATTCCAAGTGATATTATTACTGTTGATCATAATCACTGGCTTTTTTAAAGATTATTTCCAATACAGAAGAGAACAGCTTCAGTCTACCTTCAAAAAAAATTTCCATTTATTGAACCATTTAACGAACTTTAAGGTGATTAGAAAGGGTGATGGCTAAGAATTTAGTGTTTTTTAATATTGCAAAGGATTGTAGTATAATTTTGTCTCTGTAAGAAATCGATTTTATAAATTCATGGCGCCATCTACTGAGAAAAACAGGAAGCTTTAGCATGTAATCCTCTTATATGTAAAAACTTCCCCTTTTTAACAATAGATGGCGCCCCAAATTTATAATATAGATATCTTTTCATTAATATATTTTTATAAAAAAAAAATCTATTAAATTTAATGGAGCCTTATTTTGTATTTTTTAATGATTTAATATTTCCCTCTTAATTTTTTTTTATAATATTCCTAAAATACATATAAACATTTAACAGGATGCAGTAGCAGTAATAATTTATCTGATCCAATGATAAATTCAATGGCATTTAATACCAGTAAGATATTTTAATGTAACATGGGCATTCAAATAAAAAAATTATAAATTTACGATCAATTACGGACTATACTTCTAAAGTTTCGTCAAACCATTTGTACAAAAAAAAAAAAAAAAAAAAAAAAAAAAAATGAAAGCAATTTGAAATCCAAAGTTGTCACTCTAATGCAAACAAAGTTTGAGAAGCAAAGAAGCATAGGGGTGAGTAATGTGTATATAAAATTATAAGATTTACACCAAAAGAAAACAATAGGAAAAGGTTGAAATGCACACATTTTTTCAAATGCAATAACATTACATTATATGCCATGACAATTATGTACAAGCCATAGTAACTACAATTTATTTGTATTTTAGTCTTTTACCATGCGCGTGGTTGCTTTAAAACAATATTGTGAAGAAGTGAAGATCGAATACGAAAAGCTTTTAGGATATTCAAAAGTTAGATGACTTGCTCTAGCATCTGCTTTTGAGAGTGTTTAATAACTAATTGAGCGCCTCTGTTCAAATCATCAAAGGATCATCTACCTTGCAATATAACAAATATGACAATAAAAATTTTAAAACTGTTATTTGATTAATTTATAATTTGATAATGTTGAAGGTTACAGAATTCCCTTTATAACAGAATCCATTTAAGCTTTGAAAGTAGTGAAAATGTTTCTATTATAAAATAAAGGTGAAAAGAGAGAAAAAAATTAAAATATTATATATGTTGAGAATTTGATCTGTGATGTAACTGATAAAAACAAAATACAAATTTCTATAAAGAATAACTAAGAAAACTAATGTATAAATCAATATAATTAAGTTTTTTATGTAATAAATTTATTTTTTTGTCTCCTAAAATCCTGGAATCGTTTTTTAGCATTGAAATATCAAGGATATTAATGTATTTCATATATAACAAAACTGCAGCACTTACCTTACTATTCAATAGAAATTTTTTTTTTTGTTAAATAATTCCAATATATTGTTAGAAGATTATAAATTGAAAAAAACCCATTCATTCAATGAAAAATACACATTTAAATAATAATTAATAGGTATGTAAGCATAATTACAACATGAAATGTTACGAATATTTTTTATTATGTATTTATCTTATTAGAGTATATTTTGTAATATTTTTGAAATGAATAAAATGCTTCTTTTATTTACGATAATTTTTTTTATCAATTTTTTTGTCTCCTTTTCGTTGTAAAAAGTCGGTCGCCTTATTTACGAAAGAAAAAACGAAAACCTTACTAAAGTACAACGAAATTTATATAATTATGTTTAATTTATTCATTTAATTATTAATTATTTTATTTTATTATCAAATATTTTTATTATTCATTTAATATTTATTGTTCAATTTTTAAAATAATGTAACTACAAATTGGCAATAATATAAAAAAAAAATCGTCTGATTTTAATTTAGCTTATTTTTCTGGATATTATTATTCTTAATATTGAAACGATCGTGTTTGAGTATTCTTGTTAATGTATTCTATATTTTTTAATTTTAAATGATCAAAAAGTTTTTAATTAAATTTGAAATATAGCCTAATATATTTGCTTTTATTATTTTTATCGTATGTATTTGCTTTTATTATTTTTATCGTATGTATTTGCTTTTATTATATTTGCTTTTCTTATTTTGCTTTTATTATTTTGCTTTTAATATTTTGCTGTGATTCGAGATTGCTGTTCTTTTTTTTTTCAATCGGTCATAAAATACTTCTTATTCATCCACTCAAGTTCAAATACATTTTTTTTAAACTTGTAGTGGATGACACTGGATGCTAATACAGTTTTTCAAATATTGATTCATTAATTAAATTTAATTCATTAATTTTAGTTTTCTTTACATTTAAGTTGCATGTATTCAATAATAGATGGCTCCAGATGTAAAAGCAAAATTTCAACTTTATTTGTAAAGGACTTTTCTGCAATATAGAAAAAAAAAAGTAGGAATTAACTTAAAATTTTTTTTTATATTACTTGTTTTTAATTTCATAGTGCATATTTTGTAGTATATCAAAAATGTTATAACTTATTTTTGTAGCATATCAGAAGCCAGTACAAACAAGTAAATATGTCGTGTGAATCTTGCAATATCGGAGGGATCGAACATACATCATATACCGGGTTTTAACATAGAAAAAAGTAATAGAGTAAATCAGGTGAATATGGAGGTCATTCTATAGTACTACCATACCCGATAATTTGATGCTGGAATTTATCCACAAGGTAGTTTTACATTTGATATCTTGTGTGGAAGAGTTAATAACATACTGCTAGTTTTTTTTGTCACACACACACACACACACACACATACACACAGAGAAAAGTATTTACAAATAAAACTTTTATTTACTCTAACTTTTCTTATAAAAGTTTCATAGCATATTTAATTTAATATAAAGATCTCAAATTCATAAGCAATTCTGTTAAAACAATGTATGTTAGATTTCTCAACATACAACAACAAACAGGAGGCTTATTGAAAAAAAAAACATACTTACTATGGCGATTTATATGCCACGTGCATTAGTAAAATATATGTAAACATGATAACAATAAATATTTGGTGTATTTTCTCGAAACTATTGTAATTTACAGAATGTGGGTTTAAATGCAACATATTCAATGCTGACTAACTTGTTACCAAAGACTGTGTATCTAAACTGTTGTAAAAATACTACACGAAATGTTTAAACACATGCCCAAAAAATGTTTAAATATTTAGACACAGTGCAAATTATAAATAACTGATCATGTTTGTGCGAAAACAAAATAAGAATTCATTTATTAAAAAAAAAAATTATAACTTGCAAGTTTGTTGCTTAAAGCAACAACTTATTGCTAAAGGTTAGTAAGTCAACTCAAACCTTTGTATAAAAATCAATGAACTTCTTTAAAAAAAATAATTGAACTTTTAAAAGTTTAATTATTCTAATTGAATGCACAGAATTATCATGCAATTTATTCATAAATAAACACACAAAATACTTCAACAATTTTCCTGTTATATTTTAAGCAAACAGTGCCAAAACATAAAATCACGCACTACTAATATTTAGTTAAAGAAACGACATCACGAAATTTATTGTAAACATTCCGTTTAATGTTAATTTGGCGCTTATTGATTTAAAACAAAATCGTCTACGCCATATTTGTGTTTCCTATAGTTTGTGTTTACTTTATTGGACTTGTTATTTGTTCAAAGTTTGTTGTAATTGCACTAATAATAAAAAAGTTTACAAGGCGGAGAAAAGTAGTTAATAGTGACTAATTTGCTAATCCTTTTATTGTCTTTTCGATTATTCCAAAAATAATATTGATACACTGATTACACGCCATCTCTGACTTTTGAATAATATTTCAGCAAATAGTTATTTCTCGAACAAATATAACAGCAAATGAAAAGGTCAGATCACCATAAACTAATAAGAGCAAAGCTAAATCAAATCTTACTGCAGAATAGCTTTAACATATTTCCTTCGCTTAAGTATTGAAGAGTCTCAAAGCTTTATACTTAACTTAGTCCAATAGCTTCTTTAAATAATTATTTTTAATCTTTAAACTGACTTTTAAATAATTTACTCTTCTTTATTTAAAATATCCACCTTATCTACCTTTCTGTAATATTTGATGGAAGCCAAGCCTTTTTTAGATATCCATACCTTTCTTGTCTAAAATTAATCGTTATATCTCAAGTTTCTTTATGTTACCATTATAATATTTTTGTCTAAAAAAATCACTTTATTAATTTTAAAAACTTTTCAAGTCATATATAAGCATTACAATATTTTTAATGTCTTAAAATAATTATGCAGACACTCGTCCCTGCCATAAGATAATCGTTATATATTTTCCTTGTCCTAAAGTAATCGTAGTGCAATAATTATCAAAAAAATGGCATAACTTTTCCTTTATTTGAATAATATTCGTGATATCTACCGTTAAAATATTTCCCAAGTGCTTAGAATGGTGAAAAAGAAGGAAAGAAGACTTCATCAATTACATGGTATCGGTTCTTCAGAACTCTATGCTTACCGGAATACCCACAAATAGCGAGTGCAGGGAATGCCCCGAAGAAGATACTCAGGGCCCTGGTGTTTATTTTTTGCGTGGTAGGGTTCATATACCAATCGATGGTTTTTATGAACATATACTGGCAGTACAGGACCGTGATTGACATACAAGTTGAAAATCCGAAGAGTACCGAAATGCCATCCATAACCTTTTTTGCACCAACAACGGGTAAGTGATTCTTCTTCTTCTTATAGCAAGGCATACTGAATTGATGTTCTCGGGTCATGAATGACATTAAATAGACCCTGTACGATGAAATGAAAACATAAAGAAAAAGAAATGACAGAGAATTTTAACTAGAAAAATGTTTTGCCTTAAAATTTTAATTTTTGTATATTGTAAAAGTTGAATACTGATTTTTCAAAAAAAAAAAAAAAAAAAAATGTTGTTGTATTTGAATGTAGGTCATTTGGAACTGAGGTCATTTGTTACTAGAACGGTAGATACTTTGCAGAGCCATTATTACCTAGAGTATAAATATATTGCATCTCACCCACATTTTGCCACCACAAATTTGTCCGAACATCTCCAAAGTCTACGGATTTAACATGACCACCCCCCAGTATAGACACGAAAGCTTTTATCTGGGCCCTTAGTCAAGTTTTCGAATTCAGCTCATTTTATTCAGAAATCTAGAACGTACTCTACTCGCACATCTATTTTTAAAAAGTAAAAGAAAAAAAAGATTTTCAATAGATATTGTTTTACCACGATATTTTTATTCATTTATATTCTAACTAAATCCGTTTTGTAATAAGAACACGTAAGTGACATGATACTGATATCATAATATCATGTTATTATCTCACAGTCTGAGAGATAATGTCTTTCGGTCTCCATAAGTATAAGATGTGCCAATTCAGTGTATACATGTTGATTGAGAGAGGTGGAATACTGATACTGTTAGCTGAATACAAATAATTTTCTTTGTCTGTTTGAGTATGGACACCCCACCTAATTTAAAAATTCAATTAATAGGATGTAATAATTTAAAGAAAAAGACATAATATGTTTCATCATAAAGGAGTTGTTTCACAGATAATGGATGGACAAAATTAAGAGTTATGGAGTTACTAAGAGTTATATTAAAGGTCGCGTATGCAACTTTGATGTATCGAGGCATACATAAATCTCAACTGCAATACTCGGCATGAAATTGAGTTACGTATGAATGTTGTTCAACCAGTAAATGCAAGCCCTGAATAAGAGTTATCTAACTCATAGAGCAATAGTATATATCATGCCACTACGGCTTCTATTTTTTAAAAACTAAAAAGTAATATTTTTAATAGATATAGTTTTACCACAATATTCTCATTTATTCATATTCCTAACCATCCATTTTGTACTACGATACGCCTTTTAAATATTTGAATACTATTTTCTGTAATACTTTTTATGGAACTTGGTTATAATATAATAAGTTCAAGATTGGCACTGGATTTATATACATATATATATATATATATATATATATATATATACAGTAGAACCTCTGTAAGTCGAATTTCAAGGAAAATTAAATAGAGAGAATAAGTTATAGAGTTTTCGACTTATGGAGGATTTCGACTTACGCGGATTTTTGTAAGGAAATATTTGACTTGTAGAGGTTTAGATTCTTTCTGACTTATTTTGAGTTAGGTAAAATAAATAAAAATTCACGTTACAGAGGTAATAAGCATGTTTATTTGCAGCTTAAAAGTTATATTATGTACTACAATAAAAAATCAAAATAATTCCGAAACTACCTTAAGATTAAAAATAGTATGTATTAAAAAAGTCAATTATTTATTTATTTATTTACTTTAGACAATTCGATCGTTGTGTATCCATCGCTAGAGTTCAAATGAAATCAATAGCAATAATAAGAATATTTCATAGAATTGGCTATTCTATATACTGTATACTCATACATTGTTTTCTAGGAAACAATGACGTGCATTGTCGACAAACCCTTAAAGTCGGTAACTTATTTTTCTTCGAGCTACAGAGGTAATTAGTTTGAAATGATCGAGTTGTAAAGGTTGTAAAATCAAACATTGCTAATGTTCGAGATACAGAGGTCCAATTTTTTTTTTCGAGTTACGGAGGGAAAATATATACCAAAATGGCTTATGGGGATTGACTGATTATTTTGAATTATAGAGGGTTGAAATTTCGAGTCATGGAGGTTTTGGGGCTTGAAGGGAAGGGAACAAAAATTTTTTTGGTAATTGAAAATGTTCTACATTTGATATAACCCATCTTCAGATAACTTCATATCTTTTTGCAAATTATAAAAAATTATTTCAAACGGTTGAGCAGTCAATTGTTTCAAATGGTTAATTCAATGTTCAGTTTCAAACAACATTGTTCCCTAAATGTTCTTTAATGGTGAACCATGTTTAAAATCTTATTTCAATGTCGTATATCCCTTAATTTTATCATGTTATCACTTTCATTTTGTTTACTTAGAATTATGACAGACAAGGTATGTGCAACTTTACCTGACGCATGTGCCGCTGTAGAATCACCCCGGAAGATATATGTGACTGCCTGCCCCAGGTTCTGTACGGATGGAGTCTTTACTAATGAATCAGTGAGAAATGGCTTTATTTTTCAATTCTACTATTAGTTCACATTCACCTACATATATTTATATGTCTTTTCTAATTTTCAATCGTTACTAATTTGCTTTTTTCAATTCCTACTATTAGCTCACACTCTCCTATATATATCTTGTTCAAATTTTTAATAGTTCATAAAATACTTTTATTCATCCACTTAAGTTCAAATATATTTTTTTGAACTTGTAATGGATGACACTTGATGTTAATACAATTTTTTTCAAATATTAATTCAGTAATTAAATTTAATTAATTAATTTTAGTTTTTTTTGTTTAAGTTGCATGTATCTAATAATAGATGGCGCCAGATGTAAGAGAAAAATTTCAACTTTATTTTGTAAAGGACTTTTCTGCAATATAGTGAAAAAAAGTAGGAATTGACTCTAAAATTTTTTTTTTTTATATTTCTTGTTATTCATCCCTCAAGTTTAAATACATTTTTTCAATTCCTACTATTAGTTCACACTCTCCCTATATATATCTTGTTCAAATTTTCAATCGTTAATAAAATACTTTTTATTCATCACTCAAGTTCAAATATACTTTTTTTAACATGTAGTGGATGACACTGAATGTTAATACAGTTTTTTCAAATATTAATTCAGTAATTAAATTTAATTAATTAATTTTAGTTTTTAGATTTAAGTTGCATATATCTACCAATAGATGGCGCCAGATAAACTTAAAAAAAATGAATGAAAATTATTTATAGAGGAATTTCTGCAATATAGTGGAAAAAAAGTAAGAATTGAGCTTAACATTTTTTTATACGTACTTGTTTACTTACAGAAATTACTTTACTTACATGAAATTTAGATTGTGGTGCTCATATGTAACCCTGCGTACAGTCCATCTTTGTTAAAAATTTGTTTATAGGAATGTATATAATAATTGAATGATTTTTATTTTAACAGCTTGCGGGACAACAGAATTGATGGAATTATCTTATTCCAATTATGAAGATTATAAACCCTTTTTAGTACCACTCGAGAAGCTAATCCTCACTTGCCATGCCGATTTCAAGAAAGCAGGCGAAACACAAGAAGAATGCGGGTAAATATGCTATTTATTTCCAAAGTTAAATACAGGGTGATTATAATTAAAGTCCCACTTTCAAAATGCTGTAAAAAAATAACCACTGGTCACAATAAGTTCAAATTTGAATTGAAGATACTTGAATAAATGGGAAACGGTACGGCATCAAAAAAAGTTCCAAAGTATATTAATAGATGGCGATCTAAGCGGCATAAAGAAAGTGAATTTGGCTGCCAGTAATATTTTGAATCGAAATTACAAAGTATTTGGCATGAGTTGCACAGTTGCACATTAAACTGTCTGTAGCGTTCACTATGCTTGATTGTTTCTGTTTTTTGACGGAAAAAATGACTTCCAAGTCATTCAACAATTATGAAACTGTTAGTCGAAAGCCCATCCACCACGCAAGGTCATATCACATTGGATGGGAAAAATCAGTGGAACTTTTTCTTTTGATAACATACCGTTTCCCCCTTCTTAAAGTATCTTCAGTTCAAATTTGTGCTGATTATGATGAGTGGCTCTTTTTTTTACAGCATTTTGAAAGTGGGACTTAAATAGCCAGTATCCTATATACACTTATACATAAGTACAATAGGAAATGTATGTAAGGAATCTTATTTCCCTAACTTAGTTGCTAGAAGAGTATATTTGCTGACCGAGAAACATCGTAAAGTGCGCTTAAATTTTGCAAAAAATTCTTATAATTTCTGGCAAGAAATTTCTAAAATAAAACTTATCATATTGGATGAGAGTTAGTTCATCATTTTGTAGCTAAAACAAGTGTGCGAAACAAACGCAAAAATGTAAAAGAAAGAATCTTCTTCCAACGGTAAAATATGGAAGAGACTCTTTTTACTTGTTTTTGGTGTGTAGCGCCTCTGGTATGGAAAATTTGGTCGGTATTGAGCAGATCATGAATCATAATATATTAACGATATATTACAATCAAAACACCAAAAGAATTAGACTCAATCGTGAATTTATGTTTTTATGCATGTTAACATGATAAATATACAACGTTAAATACATGCTTTTAGGTGTTAAATATCAAGTAAAAATTTCTTTAATTTCCTTTACAGTCTTCCGATATAAACCCTATTGAGTATTTTGTGAGATGTTTATATAATGATAAAAGTAAAATATATTTCCTGTAAAAGAGGTGATCTAAATATTTCTCTTCAAGAAGAAGAAAGAAATTCCATTTCGAACTCAGTTACTTTAAAACTGAACGGATTCGAGTTACAAAGACTGATTAACTCCATGGCACTACAGTCCATGTTGGACTATATGGCTGTCTGCCTACTGGCAGAATCAGGAAACAGGATATGTTTTTTTTTATGGGGGTAGGGTTGTCAGCCCTGCTCCAAAATGGTTATATTAAAGTAAATTCTGAACCACTGCAAAACATCCATGGCACCGCCGGGACTTTAATTCAAAGCCTGTGTCACAGAGCTTCAGTGCGCTAGTCACTTGGCCATCGACCCCTATCACAAAAGACTGCAAGCTAATATAAAATCCAACTAAGTAGCAATTGCCAATTTATATGTAACAAAGTTTATAAATTATTTTGATTTCATAATTATACATTATTAAGTATTTAATAATAAATAACTTCTCCTGTTAGTAAAATATCAAAATTGCTTTCTTTCTTCCAAATATGTGAACGATTCATTTGTTTTGGATTAAAATAAAATATAAAATACAAAATTGTTTTGTATTTGGAATTTGTTTGAATTTATGTATACTAGTTAGATGCATTTAAAAAAATTTATTTTTAAGTCCTTCCTTAAAATAAATTTTTAAATGCATCTAACCTTAATAATTTCAGGCACTTTTGAAATACAAATAAGTTATATAAATACTTTCTGCAATAATTAAAATTTTTTGAATCAAAGATTCACCTGCACGTGCATGACAAAACCGAATGCGAAAATCACATTATTTTTATAGCCTCACGATAAATAACTTTTAAAGTTAAAATTAAGGCGGGAAAATGATTTCACCATTTTTTAGAGATGTCATGAATAGGAGTCTACCAATATCTATATTTGTGTAAACATTTTTTGATAACACTTTTGTGGAAAGATGGATTCGGGATAGTGGTATGGATGGATTAGAAATATCTATCATTGTGAGTGGTCGCTTTTTGAGAAATTATTCTAAAAATCAATATAAATGAATAGTTGTAAAATAAAAAGTAGTTTGTAAGCTCCTGTAATTATTTTTGTGTTTGTGGGGGCAGGAATCATTTTAGATCTGTATTTAATAATAAAAAAATATTGTGTTCGTGTGCTCTATCAGCTTTTCAAACTTATCAATCTGTCTCTTACTTATCCTATATAATCTAGAAGAAAGTTTTAAAATAATACGATACATTATTACTTTTCAGTCTTGAATATTTACAAGAATATTCGTTCTCCCCAAAGATTGACGTTGTTGTCCTGTATGCTTGCTATACAATACATACTCGAATTGGTCTTCCTGATGCAGAGCCTGATATGGTAATGCCGCAGGCAAGTACGTGAAATTGTTTTTATTATTATTAAAATACAATTGCAGAAAGTCTTTTAGTAGTTAAGGAATAAAATTAACTATATGAGTTTTAAAAAAAAAATGTCCCCTTTCCTATCGAATGTCACTACGACTATCTTGTTTCTTTCGTTTGGTGGTTCTATTTTTCTTGTTAGCCGCAGTTTTCTGATGGTCCGAGAAGAATTCATCAATCCATTCAAACATTTATGGAATTTCATTTATTTCCAAACAATATTTACAAAGATATACAGGGCCGATGGTGTTAAGAATTCAAAGGCAAAAAGCTAAACTGGAAGACAAAGTTCTTTGGAATAAAACAGTTTCCAGACAACAGCTCGTCTCCACGGCAACAGCGCAACTCTGAATCGGTTCCAAACGATTTTTATAAAAATTACCACGTGACGTTGCTTGGCGCGTGCCAAAGCATAAAATTCCAACATGGAACACAGCACACCGATTAATATATTACAGAGCTGAAGCTGAGAGTAGCCTGTAAGTTAACAATCTAAGCTCCTAATTAAGAGAAGCCCAGCTCGAACCCAAATGTTTCATGTTTATATTTGGATAAAAATACAGTAAAGGCATCGAAGAAACTAAAAAATCCTTCGTTAAGTGTCAGGATTAAAAAGAAGAAGAAATGGGGGAATGCTATGGAGGGCAACGAGCGTACCGGTTACGGAGTTTCTATGTGGTTTCAAGAACCGCGAAAACCTCTCTACATTTTAAAAATAGTTAAAACATTAGCACAAAATGTAGTTGCTTAAATAAATGAATAAAAATATAAAAGAAAAAAATTAAATTTTAAGAAAACATCTCTTGCTTGAGGACAATTAAATCCAGATCGAAAAAAGTTAAAGCTATCGGTACAATTAGGAGTCCAAAATTCTAAATTTTATGAAATAAAAATTAATTAAAAAAGAATTTAAAAATCAAAAATACAAAAATGAAAAACACAAAAATATAACAAAAATACAGTCCAAAGTGACAGCAAATACAACAGCCGAAGCAAATAACTACATAAACATCTTTGTTTTCACTTTCCATCAGATGGCGCCATAATTTTTCTCTCGGGTGCAAAACAAAAACCCAACCGAAGTCGGGAAAAGCAGGGGTTTTTTTCTCTTCGATGTTTGTAAAAATATTAGCAGTAAAAAATAAGTTTAAGTATTTAAATTTTATAGTTTGACCAGAGCTATTAAGATTAACTAATGAATTCAAATCTTCAATAGTTAATCTGATTCAAATCTTCAATAGTTAATCTGATTAAAATCTTCAATAGTTATGGGAGTGTTCTCTCCAAATTGGGATGATATAATGGGTAAAACTTGCATCCGCCGTAGGTCCTGTAGCGCGTGATTAACACGCTTTTATGGATTTCAGGAATAGACACTTATAAGCATAGATGATCTAACTCCATATGAGAAATATATCACTGTATAAATTGTAAGTATCCCAAAGCTTTAAAATACGCAAGATTTGTAGATCTTAGTAAAACATTTAGCTTTGCAAGTGTTCATCAATAAAATTTTAAGTATCCAGCATTTGCCTAGAAAAAAAATTGCATCTGTCAATTTATAATAAGATTTTTAGTAAATTTTTGTTTGGAATTAATGATATTAAAGAATTTATTTTAACGTGGTTTTAACTTTTAAAGAGCTATGCAGTTTTCTCATATGTAAAAGGAATACGTGGTCTTAATTTTATAGATGAAAATGGTTTTCATCTTCTTAAAAAGATCCTTGAAATAAAAAAAATAATTGCCTGAATTAAATCCTCTGTTCAGTTTAAATAATTAAAAGGTTTTTTTATCTAAGTAGAAAATATTCAGGTTTTATCAGAAAATTTTTTCATTGTCATATATAGTTGTTGTAGTTGTCGTATCCCCTGAAAAGTACAAGAAAACAAATATCGTGGTTTTCCCGAATAATATTGGCTATGTTTATGGCCAGCTCGGAGTATAAATCCTTCAGGGATGGTTTAGACATGACAACTGCAACAGTTGGGCTATGGCGGCTGCGATAGCTGGGCAATCAAAGACATGATGAGGAGTAAGCTCGTATATAGTGTGCGTTTTAAAAAAACAAGTAATATAAAAACAAATTTTTTAAAGTCAATTCCTTCTCTTTTTTCACTCTATTGCAAAAAGTCCTTCATAAATAATTTTCTTTCCTTTTTTAAGTTTTTCAAGCGCCATCTATTGGTAGATATATGCAACTTAAATCTAAAAAAAACTAAAATTAATTAATTAAATTTAATTACTGAATTAATATTTGAAAAAACTGTATTAGCATCAAATGCCATCCACTACAAGTTCAAAAAAAAATGTATTTGAACTTGAGTGGATGAATAAGAAGTATTTTATGAACGATTGAAAATTTGAACAAGATATATATAGGGAGAGTGGGAGCTAATAGAAGGAATTGAATAAATTCGTTCTCAGTTTCATTTGACTAACCCTGGTATACTATATCTGGTGTACTACTCTGGCTGCTATCGGGTTCGAATCCGGAGAACTAAACTACCTAGGCTACTTCCATTAAGTTGAATTTTCGACATATCCCTAACGGTAAGTATCTCAATAAAACTTTTGATTTTCTATATTCGTGTTAGAGGCCTGTTGACCAAGTGACTAGCACTCTAGCGCTCGGTGTCACGGGTTTTGGGTTCAAATCCCGGCGTTGCCATGGATGTTTGTAGTGGTTCGGAATCCCCTTTAAGCTGTAGGTCCCGGTTTCCCATGACCGTAGAGCGCCACAGAGCCCAATCCGACTTCTTCTCACCCACATCATTCCCAAACTATAAAAGAGGCAACTCAGCTCTAAGGCACAGTGATATTGTGTGGTGTAGTAATAGTAGTGGCTTACTATGCTGCATCTTTATTTAATATAACAAAATGTTTTTAATTCTTTACTTGCAGCTGAATACTTTTTATTTGATTCAGTGCCCCAAATTCTCAACCTTCACGTGAAAGATCCAAACTTTCAATTATCAATCCATCACACGAGGAATGTTCTGAATCCTTACTTGTACGGATCTAGCCTCTCAAAGGGAAACAAAAACTTGTTCCGCCTAAAAAAGGTAAGGTAAACTGCGAAGATTATTCGTTCTTAATAGTATTCAAACAATAATTTTACAAAATGATCTATTTGAACTACAGTAGAACCTCTTTAAGTCGAAAACCTCCACAACTCGAAAAATTATTTTGTACCCTTCCCTTCAAGCCCCAAAACCTCCATTACTCGAAATTTCAACCCTCTAGAAGTTGAAATAAATAGTCAATCCCCACAAGCCCTTTTGGTATATATTTTCCCTTCGTAACTCGAAAAAAAAAAAAATTGGACCTCTGTATCTCGAACATTAGCAATGTTTGATTTTACAATCTTTTTTACAACCATTACAACTCGATCATTTGAAACTAATTACCTGCATAGCTCGAAGAAAAATAAGTTACTGACTTTAAGGATTTGTCGACAATGCACGTCATTGTTTCTTAGAAAATAATGTATGAGTATATAGTAAATAGAATAACCAATTCTGTGAAATAGCAACTAGGAAGAAAAAGAATTTTCTGCTCTTTATAGCTTGGATAATGCTATAAGTAGAGAACTATTGAATTGTCTAAAGCAAACAAAAATAAATAAATATAAATAATAATAAGGTTGTTTCGGAATTATTTTGATTTTTTATTGCAGTACATAATATAATTTTTAAGTTGCAAATAAACATGTTTATTACCTCTGTAAGTTGAATTTTTATTTATTTTACCTCTCTAACTCAAAATAAGTTAGAAAGAATCTAAACCTCTAAAAGTCGAATATTTCCTTACAAAATCCGCGTAAGTCGAAATCCTCCATAAGTCGAAAACTCTATAACTCGAATTATTTGGCTTCTCCCTTGAAGTTCGACTTACAGAGGTCCTACTGTATTATCATATTATTTAAATAATTTTTATTAAACCCCAATAAATCTAGAATTATGCAGTTAATTTTGCAGAATCCTTTTATTTAATCAAATGTCAACCATTTTATTATGAATGCAATTGAACATGTCACGTTATAATAAATGATTTTTATAAATATGTGCAATAATAATGTATCTTAATTGCTTCACTCTATCTAATGGGCTTGGAGAATTTTTGTAAATATTTCTAACAAAGAATGGAGCTGATAGTGTTAGTGAACAGAAGTCATGGAAGGAATAACACTTTGGGTTTCCTAATTAAAAATTAAACTCTATTTGAAACTAGATGCCTTTCTTTAATCTATGTTGCAGCTGGTTTTTATAGATCCAGTTTTTTTTCCCTTTTGATTTCCACAAAATTCTGAGTACTTTGGAACTTACATCTGAAAGTTGCATTTGTTACTACTATTGTGCCCAAAAAGTAAGACAATTATTTTTTTTTTCAAAAACTTTTTATTTATTCTTAAAATTTATTTCATCGCCTTCAAAGTAATTCCCTCCAGATACAATGTACTTATGGCGACTTTTTTTCTAATTCTCAATGCATGCTAAAAAGTCATCGGCAAAGAATTGACTTCAAAGAGCGCGCCAATTCACGTTGAATCTCTTCAATCGACTGAAAACGGTAGCCCCAGAGTGGTCTTTTGAGTTTAGGGAATAGCCAGAAGTCGCACGGTGGGAATGTGGAACGATATGGATTTCAATTTTGCCGAAAAAGTCACGAAGAATCAATGCAGAGTGATCTGGCGCATTCAGTGTTTTCGATACCAATCGGGATTTGACCCGTTTGAAGCCCAAAATGGAATTGACCGATCCTTTTGAAATTCTAACATCATCATCAAGGTCTCTAGTTGTAATTCGACGGTTTGCGAGCACCAAATCTTAAATTTTTTGGACGTGAGCTTCGTTGGTTGAGGTGGATGGTCGACCAGATGGCTCTTCGTCTTCAACGCGTTCTCTGCTTTCTTTGAACTGTTTAAACCACTTCTAAATATTTCTTTCCGATATAGGAATGCTCACCGAATATCTTCTGCAACATTCTATACGTTTCCGCAAATAAAATCGAATGCAAGTTCTTTGCTCAATTAATTCAGACATTTCAAAAATCGCAGGAATCACTTTTAGCGTCTCAAAAAGCCAAGCGTAACTCAAACACTAATGAATATTTTGACGTCAAATTTCCCACAGATGTCAAGGACAGTACCAGCAACCTAAAAAAGAAAAAAAAATGAAATTCCATAAGCCCCGAGAATTTTAAATTGAAAATTGGTCTTACTCTTTGGATACAGTAGTAATTCAGGCAATATATAAATATAAAATACTCAAAGTTTCGCTTCTATATTAAAAAAAAATTTAATTCTTCAATGCATTGCATAAGATATATTTTTCTTACTGACATAACTGGAGTGCATTAGTTTATCTTTATAAAAATTTGGTTGCTTTTATAGACTGTGAAACACTTACTTCCACCGCCATATGAGACAAAATGTAAAAACTACATTACAGAATGGGAAGCCAGAGGAGGTAATGGTCCTACCACTGAGAAGGTGAGTGTAAGATGACTGTCAATTATAATTTGGTAGTCGAACGAAATATTTTAATTTATGAATGGATTAACCACAGAATCAAACACGAAACTAAATTCAAATATACATATTAAAAACAAAATCCATTCTTTTTAAATTGCATTCTTCATTACGATGGATTTCATGGGTACTTGAATCTCAAGTCAATCAGAATTTTATATGGGCAAGAGATCAGGTTTTCAATTGACTGGCATTCGATGACGTGAGATTTTTGTTTCTGGTGGAAATCTGGAAATTTGTTTTACTGGAAAGTTAAAAAATAATTCGTAAAAAATAATAAAAAGAATCGTAATTAAACATTTTAACATAGAACAAAACAGATAAATATAGTTTTCAATAGTGATCTTTTAGCTAAAAACGTTATAGTGATAGTAACAAATTACAGTTAAAATGATCTCTTGAAAGATATATTTAAGGATAATGTGAGTTTTTAAAAAATTTTCTTAATATTTAAAGTAATTATTATTAGTAATTATTATTTTTTGTTGTTGTTGTAAACCAAAAATTCTAAAATGCCTGCTTCTAAAAATTTTAATACTTTAGTTGTAATTTTTTTCTTTCATGATTTCGACAGTTTTTTTTCTTCTAATGCAGCGGGCAAACACTAATTTCGACAGTTACTCTGTTAATAACTTTTAATAATAATAACTAACTTTAATAGTAATATTTCAGCTAAAAGTCTGGTTTGCTCTGCTATCAACAATCAACTGTGGGTATCTAGGGATGGTCACTGAGGTCACTTAAAGTGAAACTTAGAATCTGTTACATTAGATGTTCTAAGATGCGCGAGCATCATGAGTTCGCAGAATATAATTTAATTATTCTGCGAACTCATAACTATAAACTCATAAATAAATTATCACATATTCGCAAGAATATTATTTTAAAATCAAAGTTAATTTTTTCTCATAATTTCTACAGTAAAATTTTGAATAAATGGTTGTACAAATAATGTAATTTTTTAATACATTGATTTTCACTACTTTGGCCATTATAAAATAAATATATTTTATAAAGATGTGATAAGCCTCACGGGCCGGAAAAATGTTCAAGGCGGGCCGCGGGTTGGCCACCCCTGCCCTAAAGGTTGGTATCTCCCAATTTGGGAACTGTTGATGAAAATGTTTTGGCTGTAATCCGCCTTTTGTCGATTGGTTTATTGATTTAATTGTGGTTCAATTGTGGTAATTGTGGTTCACAAATTCAGCGTAGCTGAATTTGTCCAAGTCGATGCGATTCGCTATATATGTCTGAATAAACAAGAATGCTCGATCTTTGGCGCCGTGAGTCATGTTGCATTTTTGTTATATTGATTAAACAGAACTCATTTGAGCAAGGTATGTGAAAAAATAGGTGAACAAGCAGGGCTGGATTTAAAGGAAAATAGGCCTTAGGCTATTCAACTTATTACGCCCTTTCACCTCCCATTTTTAAATTTGATTTATTAAATTCCTTCTCTCCATTCCTTCCTCCGATTTTAATTCCCATTTTTAATTTTAAAATTTTTCAGTAGTCTATAAGCACTTCCACTAAAGTATTGAACCTACTGAACTCAAAAGGCGAGAATCAAATGATCGTGTACTCAATCCTAAAATAAGAATATTTTCTAATAACATTAACATGTAATTCATATTATCGAAGTAATACGAATATAACCGAATGTCGGGATATCCATAGGTCTGTTCGTCTGTCTGTTCCAATCTATACCAATCTGCACTTTATTTATGCAAGAACAGACCAGACCTTAGTAGCATAAGGCCCGTCAATATTTGCCATAGCAATCAGTGAACGTATGAACTATACTTGGGTGCAATCTAGTATATACAAACGAACAGACCCAATGAGTCGAACGCGTTGATCTTAACCACTACATTTTTATGTTTGCTCATTAGTCATATGTGTAGAATTTCTCCTTATTTTCGATTCAGTGTTTACTGTTTTTAGAATAGTGCAATTCTAATTTTGTTAACAATTCGAATGTAGGTCCCTCTTGATTTTGAGGCCCTAGGCTGACGCCTCACTAGCCTCTAGGAAAATCCGGCCCTGTGAATAAACACTTTCATGCCAAAACTATGACTGCAATTGATGAGGATATTGTGGTAAATAAAAATTAGTGAAACTCTCTGTATTTGTGTGTAATTCTGGATTTTGTTTATTTTAGGAATGCATTGAAGAATGCCAGAGGAATAGCAGCCTAAAAATACATGGTTGCATCACTGATCTCTTAAGAGGACCCACAAATGCAAAAACGTGTGAAGGTAAGTTTCCGAATCTTCATCACTTTAAATGCATTTCTTGCTCTCCACTCTTAATATACTTCTCCCACCGATTGATAAAAAAAAAGGTAAAAATTCGTTTTAAAAGTGGAAGGGGACGAATCGATCACTTGTTAGGGGTGCGAGTCAGATATACATAGCACAAAATATTTTTGAAAGAAAAATATTTAATTGTTAGTAGGTATTTTTAAACTAATTTTTTATATCGTCTAATTAAAAAATTTAATGACAAAAAAGTAAAATTATCTTTACTGTAATTAAAACCTGATCGAAAATATCTTTCTTCCCTATGACGCCGCTCTGTTTGAATCCACCTGATTTGGCTATTTGCCAATTTTCCAGTTAGTTGGGCCAATCTTTTGGCCGAACTATTAGATATTTTAATTTTTACTTCGAGAAGAATTTAGAACTTCATATTAGTTTTAAACATTGGGCAATTACAAAGGGACTTCTAAATTTGGATCGTTACTCCGTTCAACATTCATTCCATTATAAATATTGTGCTAATTATGTATAACTATTCGTAATTACGTTACTAATATTGCTGAACGATTTCAATGTTACTTTACATTCGCGAAGAGTATTAGCAACGTTTTCTTCATTAAGTCAATTAATAATAAACCACGACTAAAAGTATGCTTAAAAAACTTACCGAGATTTTATATTTAAGGCTTACTTCAGTTGATGTTTACTTCTACCGCTCATCAATTCTTAAATGACGGGGGACCCGGTTGACTGATTGATGATACATTTCCACCAGAAAATTTTCGCAATGATTTCCTTACATCAGCCATTTATTTCCCTACGTTCTGATAAGTCTATCACATGTTATATTATGCTTTTCTCTCTGAATAAAAATATTTTAATTCTTTCTATTTAGTACGATAAATTATATAGCAATAAACAGGTAGAGGAAGAAGAACTGCCAGAAGTAGCAGACCACTTTGCTGCTACCTCCTCGTTAGTGCCCAGTGTGCACCAACAAGGAGGTCGGAGAATCTGAATGGTTGCACGTATACATAGATGGCTCCTTTCATGAAAATCTGATTACTGCAGATTCAGGAGTCTTTTCGAACTTGTTCTCCTTCTACACTTCAGCTGGGAAATATTAAACATCTTTTGATGGAGAAGTGGAGGTTATCCGAATTGCTTTGAAATATTTACTAATTTTTAGGGATATAGAGTGGTTATTTTGTCTGATTCACAAGCCGCAATTCAGGCTATTAGTTCAACCAAGCCACGTTCATCAGAGGAAATCTCCCAGTGTCAAAGTCATATGCGGGAACTGACTTTAAAAATGAAACAGGTGGTACTTCAGTGGATACCTCACCACTGTGGCATTGTTGGGAACGACCAGGCCGATTGTCTAGCAAAAAGAACCTCAAACCTACTTCAAACGAGATCTTTGGCACTGTCACTGCTATCGCCCAATTCCGACTTCTGACTGGCCATGACTGTCTAGCAGAACATCTCCATCTCATTAAAATATTTTCGAACCCTGGCTGCCCCTTATGTGGTTCAACAGATCCAATGAACAGAGACCACCTCCAACGATGTGCGGTACTTGACGGCGACTCGGAGACAGCGCTTTACTGGCGTGCGAGAGAACACTTAAGGCAATGACTTCAGTCATCTTTGCATTTTTTGGATGTTTATTCTTTTGTATTTTTTTTGCTTGTTATTATTGTTATTATTATTTTTTTTATTTTACTTGTACTTGCCTTGTCGTTGGAAGTAAAAAAAATAACAGGTAGAGGAAAAGAAAGAATGCAGTTCATTCATTTTCTCACTCTTTTAAATGATTAATTACAGGTCATAGGACTAATGAAGGATGGTTGCCACTTTCACAAGAGTGCATTTCACAAGAGTGTAGACCTGCTTGCGAGTAAGTTTAATTTTTATTCTTATAATAAAGTACTAAAATATTTTAAGGAAAAGGAATAAAATCATGGTATTGTTAAAATTACATATAATCAAAATCAAATGTGAGAGGAAAATTTCAACTTTATTTATAAAGGACTTTCTGCAATATAGTGAAAATAAAGTAGGAATTGACTTAAAAATTTTTTTTATATATTTGTTTAGTAATACCTTACCCTTCCATTTTTAATGTCATGAACTCTCGTGCATATCTGCATGATGCACGAGACCAACCACAAATCTTTCTATAAAACCACTCAAATGATAGTATAGTTTAGCATATGATCTGTATAACGCATTGGTGGTTTTAATTTTTGCCTGATTGGTTAAATAACAGTTTGCGATGAATTAGGCCTTTCGTTTTCTAGTACAGGGGTCTCCAAACTACGGCCCGCGGGCCAAATCCGGAAAAAATTCAGCGAATAGCTTATTGTTGCTGTAATAAGTTGGATAAAAAAACACAGAATGATAATAACTCGGTTTTATTGACTTGCTAGGTAAAGCTTAATGACAAGCCTAATACGCGGAAAATTTAACTTAAGCATAACAACTAACAAGTAATTGAAATGAATCCCACTAACATTATAAACTAGTGAACATCCAGCGGTAACCCCCGGTAGTTATGTTGGGGTAAAGAGTATCGCATATGTATGTATATCGATGTTTGGAATGTATATATCCTGAATCAAACATATGATTTTTATCCTGAAAATCCCTCAGGTACGGAAAAGCTAAATTAACGCGAATGAAACCACGGGGTATCCACTTGTAAAAAAATACTAATGTGGTTTATATAATTATATAGATAATGGCAGAAAAATTAAAATGGTTTTGGCCCTTGGTGCTTACTGGAGTAAACAGCATGGTCATAAGGCTGGAAAGCTTGGAGAACCCTGTTTTAGTACATCATTTATTCGTTTATGTTTTCGTATTTCATCGTGTTGATGATTTTAGCAATTGTGCATTTAAAATAATAATGATTATTTTTCGTACTTAGATATTATGATGCATATATTTTAACTCTCTGTTTTTATTCACTTAGTGAGGAGACTTATGAATTTACAAAAGACGTCGTCAGTCTTACGTCTTTGGTAACTATATTTCTTTCAAAAATTACTCATTTGATTTGCTTTATTATGCTTCACCTTATCAAATCTTGTTAATACATTGAACATAAAAAATTAACGATCTAATTTTACCAATATAATAGTATTATAAGTTATAATAAGTTAATTGGAAATCCTCAAAATACGAGAATAGTATCTATTATTGACTATCATATTATGACTACATAATATTGATGTAAGAGTGTTATGTAGATACTCAACGGATATTAGAGAGTTTTTGCATACCGTACGTTAGTTACCGTAGGACGTCCGTTAGCTTTTACTCCCTAGCGCGCATGCTCATAGGAAATTATGTATCCTATGAGCATGCGCGCTAGGCAGAAAAGGCTAACGGACGTCCTACGGTAACTAACGTACGGTATGCAAAAATTCTCTATTGTCACTTACGATATTCGTTAGCTATTTGCCTGTGGATTTGATTGAAAGCTCAAAATAAAAACAAAAAATAAATAAAACTTAGCTGCAGTGCAAAGGGAGGTTTTTTTTTAACACTTGAGCCTATATAAGTTTTTCTCTAGGCTCAAGTGCAAAAAAAAAATCATAATAATAAGGTAACGAATGTAACTTT